>NQII01005810.1:0-41589 GCA_002778355.1 Clitarchus hookeri
CCTGACTTGACGGGAAGTGGTGTTTCACAGAGACCCCCGCCTATCACACGAATGCAAGGAAGTGGAAATGCCTCACGTGAGCCGCATGGCGTGTCTGCGTGTTGGTTCCTCGATGTGCTGCGTGTCCACGACTGCGGAGAGAGGCAGTCGCAGGCAGTCCCGCGGTACACCCTGTATGTCCCCTGCTCCGGCTCTGACCGCGAGCTAACTGAAACCTGGGCCAAGAGTTCTGGCAGGGTTGGAGGAGGGTGGATAGGAAAATGTAACGCGGTTAGGAGATTTAATTCCGTCTGCTCGTGCTGTCCCTCCCCTCGGCCAGCCTTGTTCCGTCTCTGCACAGGAGACAAACTTCACCATGTCACCTCGAGGGATCTGAATTGCAAATGGCGCCGGCAGTTAGCATATTTACTCGCGTATTACGCTAGCCATCTTAATTCAAGAACACTTTCCTTCCTAGCTGTGTTATTTTCTCTAGGGATCACAGGCGAGTCGTGTTTATATCANGGGGGGGGGGGGGTGAATGTGTTTTCTGAAACCCTCATTAAAAAAATATATATTCAGTTTCGATGTATAAGGCACCGAATTCTGTTTCATATACTTAACGTTTTCGTTGACATTATTGCTTACCGACGATACAGTACTTTCTTGAAACAAGTAATGTAAGTTGTCAAAATGATACGCCTATCGAATCAAAAAGGCGACTGGCTTATTAAATGTTTTTACTTCGGTAAATAACATAAATAACACTTTCCTTAAAAGAAAGAGGTCACATATTCTTGTGTTATATGTAAAATATATTTGGGAAAAGTGATTTTCTTTAATAATTTTATGCCGCACCATGAGAAAAAAATGGTTGCGAGCTAAATGCTCGAGAAATTGGAGAAGTATCTGAAATTTAAAGTGTCTAGGAAATAGTTTGTAATATGTAGGGCACAAATGGAACCAGTATCTCTAATTTTAATTTCCCCGTCTAAAAGAGTGATTTGTACAAAATAACCCGTAGTACTTAATTTACTAGGTGTGTTAAAAATATCAGTGAATTGTATCAGAAAACAAACAAAACAAAAGTTACCAACACATTATTTGCCTTAAAATAATTACAACCCTTCGATACATACTTTTCGCAACTTCCGTAAAGCTTCTGGGAGCTGTCATCAACGTCATCGATCGCATAACCGCTGTCAGGCATTCTTTGATTGGCGCCACGTCCGCACAATGTGACGTTCGTCAGAACGGCGTTCTAAAGCACTGCTCCAAGAGTAGAGCAAAGTGGCAAAGAGTACCAGGTGAGCAAAGGAAGAGTAAATGTGGTTTTGGAACGAGCATCATGCACATAGCACGCCCTGTTTACATATATGCACGGATTATGCGATCAATGTAAATTACAATATTCATGTATCACTTCCTACAACTACTTTCATGTTCAAAAGAAGTGTTTTATTGTGAAGTTTGATCGATGAACATCTATATTTGACGATGTTCTGTACTCGTGTTTACTTCGTTGTGGCTGTGGAAGTTGCGAGACCCACAGTAGGCAGGACACTGGCGTGCGAGTGCGTAGCTGACAGTTCGCGGAGGGACATGACTGCCCGGGAGTTCAATCCTTGACTTCTGCGAAGCGCGCAGTTCTCACATGCGCGATGCAGCCCAGCCTACTGCGCAATGTGTGCACTCGAGACAGGTCCCGAGTTCACTGTGTGTCGTGGGGCACGGGAACACTAGGCTGGAGAGTCGTTGGCCAGGCTCCAGCAAGTGCGGACGTGTAGGTACCAGACACAGTCTACGCCTGGGCAGGTCCTGCGGCCCGGCCCGGCCTAGTTTATTTCGGAATCGTGTGCGCCACGGAAACATGGAGATCGGTGCATGAACGCGGAAATGGCGATGTGTGACCGGTCCAGCCATTGTAGCGACCTCCTCCTCGTGGGATGAGATGGGCAGTCATTGTTGGCATGGGAAGAGATGGGCAGTCATTGTTGGCGTGGAATGAGATGGGCAGTCATTGTTGGGTGGGATGAGATGGGCAGTCATTGTTGGCGTCGGATGAGATAGGCAGTCATTGTTGGCGTGGGATGAGATGGGCAGTCATTGTTGGCGTCGGATGAGATGGGCAGTCATTGTTGGCGTGTGATGCAAAAACTGTACAGGAGTAACTGGTTAAGTGTAGTCTTTAGGTAGGCGACCAGCATAAGTTATGTGGCTTAGATTAATCCATCATGCCACACTGGCAACGTCCGTCAAGATTAGAGATACTCAGGCTTAGTGATACTCAAATTAGTAATACTCAACTTTTTAAATAATGTTTTGGCAGAGAGAGATAATAAGTATTTGAGATTTTTAATTTATTAATATGAAACTTCTAGTCAGTGTGTGATTTAGGCTGGCATTCATAGTCACTTTAGCGATAGAGATGGGCGCCACATTTGGTACGCATCTTGTTTTGGCAGGAAAAAGAGATTCTTAAACGATAAGCCAGTTGTTTGCATGTTACGAGAAGCCTTGACCTACCCTAAAAGACTCGCATCCAGTAAAAATGTCGCTCAATTTACATCGTTCCAATAATTGAGATACAATGCACTAGCAGATGCAATTATTTTTAAGTTGTGACATACTCTTCTTCAATCACAAAAATGGAGGGGTGGAAAACAATACAGAAAATTAAAAAACTTACCTCAAAAACCGGTGGATTATGTACGATTATATTTATCTGCTATTCGCTCGTCTTATCATAGTTTGATGCAGCACAAGTTTTTTTTTAATGGCTACCAAGTAAATATGTTAAAGAAATCTTGGCGAAATTAAGAAAAGAACTAGTATCATACATAATTCTGTGTTTACGAGTATGTTTTTTTTTCTAGGAAAGGAAATTTCCACGAATTCAATTGAAATATCTGTAAAATCTTTAATTTATTATAGTTGTTTGTGCTGCAAGTGTTTCGAAGAAAGATAATATAAATTCAGTAGTGTTAGAGTTGCGTACAATATAACATTAAAAATTAAAAATTATTTTTCTGGATCGGGATTTGAACATACATTAAAATATCAAAAGCTTGCTTCCATAACACTGCTATCATAGCTACACGACTATCAAACTCAACTTGATGAAACAGCAGAATTTATTTAAACTACATTTTATTTACCATGTTTCTCATTACAATTCATATTTTTAATTATTGCCGTTTGTTGTAGGCTTTCGTGTTTGTTCTTAAAATTTTAAAATATCAGTTTTATAAGTACACGTCAGAGTAGAGGAAATAATACCTCGGCCGAATATATAGAACAAATTATGAAATATTTCGTAAGTTCATTTGTGTTTCATTTTCCGTTAGTACCGGCTTTAGCAGCATACACATTAATTTACAAATATTTTTAACAACGCATGAGATCTTCGGGAAATCCAATTTATTTAAAACCTTGTTCGTAACTGCCGATACCTGGAAACATGCTTTGCATTTTTTAGCCTCGCGCACGGGGCTCAGGAAATCATCGTTCTCTCAAACGCCTCGGAAAATAGGGACTTACAAACTTCGTTCACGAATTCAAGCACGGTTTGAGAGATATTTAAGAGACAATCCCTTCTTACGCGAGGAGTTTGCGGGAAATGTTCAATAATGCCACCCCTAGGGTCAACGTCCAGAGTCCGAAACACACTGCTACGTGACTTTAGCCGAATGTAACTTTGGTTTCGCCGGAAACTCCTGTGTGCGTGTTCAGTGGGCAAAGTGCTGCAGCAGCGATTTACGCTGTACATCATTCAGCTGCAATGCAGGAATTGCAACAGAAAAATACTTGGCTGCATCTCCCCTGTTAGCAGACAGACACGAGATGAAGTGAAAAGAAGGTTTCATAAATATGTAGGCCTAGATGTTGTGCTGTTGATGAAATTACGTACATTGATATTGGAAAACGAGATATTCACACAACAGTATGAAAAAGGCGCACAAAATATGGCGAAATGTCTACGGATACATTAAAAAATATCCCTTTTAATATCTGAAAGCGATGATGCGTAAACTTAACAAATAAAGTTCTCTTCAAAAGAAAACTTTGTCACTAACGGCAGTTTGTTCAGCAGAACTTGCAACACTTCTTGCAGCAGTAACTGGCAGCGCTGTGCCATGTGATTTGACAGATAATTTCAGATACGTGATACACCAGGTCAAAAACATTTTAAAAAATTCCTGGTTACCCACATTAAATACACAATGCGCGTATCAATGGGATATTTGTATTTGATTGGAGAATTTTCTTGGCAGCAGAGTTGTCATGTTTTAGAAAGCCATATTGGACTGTGCTTGTGTATTCCATACACATCATTGCCAACGTCAAGTTTAAGATTCCTCACCTTTGTGTTTATGAGACAGTTTCATGGTTACGCTAAAAAAAAATTATAATTTAATCATTAGCATATATTTTTAATAAATGAAAATTTACAAATTAAATACGTTTTTCCAAACAACACACTTCTCTTTATTAATACAGTTGTACAAGCTGTGAGACATTTTGTAAGTATTTTTTAGGAGTCTATGAATATCACATTTTCCGTTTATATATGGTGGGAATAAGCTACTAGGCTACTCATTACATTTGTAATATGATTCACAATACACTAATACTCCCAGCATGGTACTCGTGAATACACACACACACAAACACAAAACTCAGCCGAACACATGTTCCACGCATATGTGTAATTGCGACGTGTTGCTGGCTAGAGTGGTGTCAGCTTCTTCAGGCGTCGAGTGGCGGCACACTGCTAACTCTGTTTATTGCACCTTTGCCAGCGTATGCTATATCAAAGTACGAGGATTATTCGGAAAGTAAGGTCCGATTTCGTATAACATACAAACCATCTTAGATTTTTTTAAAACCTTTTTTTTATTTAATGCCTTGCATGTTTCTCTATTTTTCTTCATAGTTTCCATTTTTTTTTTTTTTTAACATTTGTCATAACGGTCTACAAGCTTTTGTATGCCTAAGTCATAGACGTCTGCCGCCTGTGAGGATAACCAGTCTGTAACTGCTTCTTTCACGTCTCGTCCCCTGTGACAATCTTCTCTAAAAATTGATCACCTTCCTTATGATATCGGTCCAAAAAATCAAGAGCACAAGCTATTCTTTTCATTTATTGTTCCTCAGTAAGCAGCCTGGGAACCCAACGTGCTCACAATTTGAGAAATTGCAAATTTTCAGAGACAAATTTGTGCAAAGTTGTTCTACCCACATTCGGAAATTCCAATGCTAAAGTTGAAATTGTGAATCGACGGTCTTCACGAATCTTTTCGTCCACAGCTTTGACCAAATCTTGTGTGATCACTGATGGTCTGCCTGATCGCGGTTCATCATGGACATTTTCCCGTCCGTCGTTGAAAGTTCTCACCCACTTACGCACTTTGCTGTCACTCACCGCATTGGGGCCATACACTTGACTTATCTGTCGATGAACTTCCGCTGCTGAAAAGTTCCTTGCTGTTAAAAACCGAATCACTGACCGTATTTCACAGTCGGCGGGCTGATAAATTGTCTTAAACATTTTGAACTGACACTGTAAACATCACTCTGCAACAATACCAATGCAAATGGCGTCGTTTGACGAGCAAGGCATGCCGGGAGTCGGTGCACATGAGCGTTACAATGTTCGCGCGATATTCGATTAGCTACGGCGATTCGGACCTTACTTTCCGAATAACCCTCGTATGTTTTTTAATTTGTGAGATGTACATATTTGTCATTATAATGATTCAATGTTACCTACCGGAATATAATTTTCAAAAATAAAAATCCCTAAAAGGGGGAAGAGAGAACAAAGTAATGTATTATGTAGGGAATTCTTNGAATATAATTTTCAAAAATAAAAATCCCTAAAAGGGGGAAGAGAGAACAAAGTAATGTATTATGTAGGGAATTCTTAAATGATTGAGTGAAGAAATTTGGGCGGCCCTTAACAGCGAGGTCTTGAGAGCCGAGGTGAGGTATGGAGCAACACCGGAATGAAGGGGTGGGGAGAGCGGGAGATCCCGAGAAAGTCCTCCTACCAGCGGCATCGTCTGGCACGATTTCCACACGCGAAAGTCTGGGAGTGACCCGGCCAGGGATTGAACCCTATTCTCCTTCGTGGGAGGCAAGCATGCTAACCGCTCAGCCACTGTGGCCCTCTAGGAATTCTTAAAATTTGCACTACTTATATGTAGTCCAAGGTAGTCTTCGAAAAACAACTTTTTGAAAAAAAATTTAAAACTAAAACATTCTAGTGTAACAAAACACACTTCTGTGACCAATGGATTTAGAGCTTAAATTCAACTGTTAGGATCGCCTGGTACGTATATCTAAAATTAACATTAGATCAGATTAAATTATTGGTAAAGTGTCGGTGATTCAGTAAGACACACACACTTTTATGTGCACTCTCACAAAAATCACCCTAAGTTTCCATCTTGTGGAACTTAGGTACCTAAGATATACAAGTATGAATTATGACTGGAAGTAATGTTTTAGCTTGCTGAACAACGATGCTAAAATTGTCTCCCAAAACAATTATTGTAATATGGTTCGGTTTCCAGCGTCGTTATACTCGTACTTTACATACAACCTTCAGAAAGCTGGAGTATCTGATACCTATGCCTCGTTCTGAAAAGTATGACTTCAAATATGACAATCTTCCTACACTGCATATTTATTTTGTGGCATATCAAAACATTCCTCCAAATAAATAGCTACTTTAATATAACATTTTAGATAGGCTATTAGTTTTGTATTTTGCCGAATACTAAGCAAGGTCACTTTGTTTCAGAAATTCTTCCTGGTGCAAGAATTCCAAAACGAAGAAGAATCAATGTTGATGTTGAAATGAGGTCCTCACAGCTGAAGCTACTACGAGCTCAAAAAACAACTCGCATACAGCGCAAGTTAATACAATGTGCAGACAGCGCAAGTTAGTACAATGTGCATACAGCGCAAGTTAATACAATGTACATACAGCTCAAGTTAATACAATGTGCATACAGCTCAAGTTAATACAATGTGCATACAGCGCAAGTTAATACAATGTGCATACAGCTCAAGATAATACAAATGCTTCGAGAAGATAAATATTTATTGCATACTCAGACCTCGTCATCAAATGTTAAATGTACAAGAATGTCTTGGTAAAGATAGTTTTTTACTGCTTAACAAAAATAAGAAAGGCAGGGGTGACACTACACTGAAAATGAAAATACATTTGCATCTGCTATTTATTATTGTTCGCCAAAGGCTTACCCATTTTTATGGAAATTTGTTGGGCAGCCCACAGTAAGATCATTGTTTTTGTGGCTTCAAGGTCTGTCACTAGCTGCCGGCATAAATAATATTTTGTAGCTACTTAAGTTGAAATTGTCCCAATTAAGTGTTGAAGAATGCACAGAGTCTCTCGTATTTGATGAAAGAGAACTTGCATACAACTCTGCTTCAGATGTTTTTGAGGCATACCCTTATTTGGGTACTGAGGCCGGAAATTGTGAACCTCCTGCGAATCCCCGGCAGTAATTTGCCAGTCAAGCAACTGTTTTAATGATTAGAGGGTTATAGAAAAATTTCAAACAGATTTTGGTATATTTCCTTACTGCTGGCTCCATGAAATCTTAAATGCTAAAAGAAATAATCCAACATGCCGTAAAAAAAAGTTCAGGGCTGGCCTCATAGTTAAAGCAATAGTTTTTTTTACCAAGGCGCTAACAACTTACAGACTTTTTGATTCTCATTTGATTCAGCTCAGCCATCAGGAGTGTTGTGAGCAATCAGTTGTTGATGCGCTCTGCTCATAGCAATTGTGAGTTGGATTTCTCTAAATGTGTGCTGCTGAAATCTGGTTTCAAAAAATATTGAGTTGGCATATCTTAAACAAACACAGTGAACCGTGAATATTGAGTTGGCATATCTTAAACAAACACAGTGAACCGTGAAAGATATGTATCCGGGTGGGTGTGCAGCAGATTGAATCATGATGTCTGCAAAAAACATTTATCTTTATGTGAGGAGTCATTCTAAACGGGCGACATTCATAATTCTATGAAAAAATATGACAATGTCAATTTCTTGTACGCCACTGAACATGCATCTGTACTATCGCGTAGTATTCATTCCCTTTTCATCAACAAATTCAACACATTCCTTATAGAGTCCCGTTCAGGTGTTAAGGCAAAAATTGAATGTTGCTCCAGATTTTTTAGTTTTTCCAGATTAGATTGTATTAAAGTATTTTCAGGTATTTTTTTCTTTTTTATGTTCTAAGTAAGAGTTTTTTTTAAATCAACTGATGCTGCAAGTAGAAGTGTAAAAATAAAAAAAACCAAAAAGCAAAGAAAATTTTGCACAAATAATACTATATTTGTAGGAAGATTATCATAATTTTTTTTTACCAACTTTTTTTTTTTTACATTTAATAAGTACTTTTTTATGGTTTTTCAAAATTATTCCAGGCAAATGTTGTGATGTTTTCTTGATAAAGGCCATGTAAAAATCCTTCCTAATTCGTGGTTGGCCAGAAACCTTCTTCCATTGTTCTGTCAGTATTGCCTTTCTGGCTGCAAGATGTTAAGCAGTGATTACTAGTATGTTGTTGTTTACATATTCAGTATTTGTCTACAACTGGCTGGAGCCTCTTGTTTAAGTGTTTGTAAGTTCAGCAAGTTGAGTTAAGGATATAATTGATTGATTGTTTTAACATATTTGTTTACATATTTAAGGAAGTGATTGCCTGTACAATGTTCACATATTCAGTATTGGTCTATTAAATTAGCTGGTGCCTCTGCCTTGATGGCAGGCGAGTAGTCTGATCATTACACCACCACAGCTCTAAGATAGAAAATAATGAATGCTGAATACATCAGGATTCTTAATAAGAAAGCATGTAGAAGTTGGGAAGAATATTTGCATAGCCAAGGAAAGATAAAGGGACAAAGGACACGTAGTGAGAATAGTGATGGATAGTGAATACGAAGAAACAGCCTTGCATAATAATTACTGTGAAAGGTGCTGACCCTAGGAAAAAAATAAGCTGTAGAATGATACGAATAGTAATAAATGTGTGCGTAGGTTGTGATGTGGAAAGAGGTATGGATGGCACTGGAAATTATGCAGAAGTAAGCAAGTTGGATTAAAATGATTGTTAACGAGAGGAATCCCATGACAAGTCAAAGTAATCTGGAAAAAAATTGTATGTATATTCCAGAGCAGTTGAGTGAATGGTGCAAAAAGTGGGGAAAATATCAAAGTTATTTTTATCACATTGAATTTTGTGAAGTCCCCAGCAGATCTAGTAGTGTTGCAAAAAAATTTCCAAGGATANAAGTTATTTTTATCACATTGAATTTTGTGAAGTCCCCAGCAGATCTAGTAGTGTTGCAAAAAAATTTCCAAGGATACCTTAGATGAAAACTACTCATGTTGAGCTCAGCTTATTTGAAAGCATGCAGTGAATGGATTCTGTTGTTATTTTAGATGTCTGTACGGTACAGAAAGATTCTGACTGCATTTGACACTTGACATTGTGTTTTAATGAACATACATAAATTTTCTGCACAAAACAATTGTTATGTGTCAGCTAGACTGCAGTAATGGTGACTCGAGGGAAAGTTCACTTTCGCATTAAATAGTTTACATGTGTGCTACTTCATCATTGGATAACAAATAAGGAACCTGATTTTTGGTAATTTTAAATATGTGGGATTCTGTCCTTTACTTCTTGTGAGTATGGCGTGTTTGTTAATTTCAGCTGTAAAATAATTAAATGGAGACGAATGTAAGTATTTACAGTGGCAGAACTAGAAACCCATTAAGGAGGGCGCTAATTGAGGTCTGGGGCAGTATGAATTATGTTGAAACCACATGTTTATCAGTAAGCATTATGTTTTAATGCTACACATAAATGCCATTACTTAGTGAATATGCTACAGTATCCAAATACTCTTTAAACTGTCATTTTATTATACTAAGTATATGTATTAATTTTTAATTTCTTGTTGCTGTACTAAAAGTATATGTTAACAATGTTCTTGGTTTCAAGCACAATCTCATTTTATTCAATGTAAAATCAAGTTCTAAGGGAGGAGCTGAAGCTCCATTAGCGCCCCCCCCCCCTTTTTCCATCTTTAAATCCGCCACTGCGTATGTATGTATGTTGTAAATTATTGTATATTGGGAAACAACATAATTTTTTTAAGGGAAAAAGACAGCACAATTACTCACAGAGTGTTACTTGTTGGTAGTCACACATACACAAAAGACAACACAATTACTCACAGAGTGTTACTTGTTGGTAGTCACACATACACAAAAGACAACACAATTACTCACAGAGTGTTACTTGTTGGTAGTCACACATACACAAAAGACAACACAATTACTCACAGAGTGTTACTTGTTGGTAGTCACACGTACACAAAAGACAACACAATTACTCACAGAGTGTTACTTGTTGGTAGTCACACATACACAAAAGACAACACAATTACTCACAGAGTGTTACTTGTTGGTAGTCACACATACACAAAATTTAACCATTTTTCTAAGCAGACAAGAAGTTTCGTTGGCTGGGCCAGCTTTAAGCAGCGAGTGATGGCGCGCTGAAGTATGCTGAGCAGTGGTTGGCAAATGATAAACCTAGCAGCCAGGAGGGGAACTAGGGGATGGCGGGAAATTTGAAATGTGGCAGAGGGATTAGTTTAAGTTTAGGCCAATTGGTTGTCTGTATTTAGTGACGTATTGGTGAGCCAGTTCCCAGCATTGAAGTTCAGCACTGTTTCTGGAAGGTGGTAGAGCACTCACCAATCTGCTTTTGTAATAGTAATCTAGGTTATGATGTGTGGCTTCTTCTTTGTAATAGTAATCACCAGTCTTCAAATGCATGACTTCAGGTTTTAGCTTTGAAAAAAAAAGCCAAACATGTTTGGGTTATGTAATAGNTCACCAGTCTTCAAATGCATGACTTCAGGTTTTAGCTTTGAAAAAAAAAGCCAAACATGTTTGGGTTATGTAATAGTAGCAGGTTACAAACAAGTTGCCTGTTGTCTTCACAGAAGCGGTGCCTGTGTTTTTTTTCAGTTACTTTTCTCATGCACTTTTTTTCCTGATTGAAACATGACGTTGCGTAAGAATTTTGTGAGTATTTTTATTATATAGGGAAATTAAAATAATTGATAAAATCTTTTTTTTTTACTCTTTATTTCTAAGGGAAATACAATTTGGGAGAAGTTATTGGACTACTGAAAGAAATAAGTGTAGCTGTCTTGTGCCACATTTTCCTGCAGGCAGGAATAAAACCCAGTACACAATGAACCTCTCCTCTGGCCGGTCAAGCAGTGCATTTTAAAATTGGAATCGTTCCAATATTTGTATTGCATATTTAGAGAAAGTACGAGATTCTAAAACATGCCAGCAAATTTTTTAAGCGAAGCGACTGGTAGGTTCCTTAGTGTTTAGTTGTGTATCAGCATGTTAACAATAGAGATTACAGGAAATTACAAAATGTTTTTGAGACGTAGTGCGAAATTTATAAAATTGATGTGTATGTACTAAGCAGTGCTTAACCTTGCTGACCATTGTATCAGTTTATTGTCCAAAAAATGTGTGGTGTTCCTTATAATTTTTTTACAAATGAATAAAGGGTTTTTTTTTTCAATTTCACATCCTCTTATTTACTCCCCGAAGTATCCAGTTTTTTAACTTTGTGCATACACCTATGTTAACTTAAATTAGATGTTTTTGAAGGCATTTTTTTGCCACATTTTGCAATGCAGGTAAGTGACTGATAGTGATATGCATTCATCTTTTTTGGCCTGTTAGCCTATTAACACAATTTTGTTTGTGGTGATCGCAGTATTGGAGAAAGTACTTGCAAGTTGCATTACAATAACAAGTGCCATGAANATTTTGTTTGTGGTGATCGCAGTATTGGAGAAAGTACTTGCAAGTTGCATTACAATAACAAGTGCCATGAATCTGCACAGAAAGTACGTTAAAATCATGACCAAGGTAAGATATTTTCAGTTCAACTGCTTTTGAATACCGCAGCTAATTTTTCAATCTACTTGCCATGAAGCATATGAAAATCTGTGGTAAAATGTATTTTTATAAACATGTATTCAGGTTGATTATAAGAAGTGACTTGTTAATAATCTAAAATTTTAAAAATATTTGGATTCCTGTAAATTTGGAAATAAACTTTGTTATTGAAAGTGAATTACAAAATAAAATGTGCTTAATGCATGCAAAACTTGAGAGGTGAAAAAATTAGCTTAATGGCGTGAATACATATGTTAGTATGTACTATCAAATATTTTTACCACTTCNCTTGAGAGGTGAAAAAATTAGCTTAATGGCGTGAATACATATGTTAGTATGTACTATCAAATATTTTTACCACTTGCATTTTCATCCTAGCTCTAGCTGTACCACATGAATTGCATTAGTAAAAGTTTTTAAAAGGGTGGAAATGGTCGCTGAAAATGTTTAAAGATTGCCATTTTGTAATGTTCTGAAATACTCTCCTCAATACAGTATACCTTATTTGTAATTTGTGTAGTATGTAAATGATTTATCCCATCTATAATCTCTCAAATGTAAGTGGCATGATATCAGAGGCGATGGTGCATTTTTATATTTGGTGTAAGAGTACTTATGGTGTTATTGAAAGCTGTAAGCATTTTGCAGTCAATGATGCTGCTTCCTCCATGGATTATTCGCACTTAGCAAGAAAATGGATGTCTTAACACTTTCAATTCTAGCGGAATACATATGTCCCAGGAGAAGTTTATAAATTCCTTCTGGGGCGGTTTTGGTGCACAGTACAAGGTTGTAATGCTTATCCGTAATTCTGGGGTTATTCAATATTCGTGGTGTGGCACAACTGCTCAGGAAGCAATATGGCCGGTGTTATCAAACAGAGCGTGAAGGTGTGGCGCATCAAGAAAGCAACATCATGGCTTCTGATAAATATGGAAGGTGAGCAAGGCAACATAAATGTTATTTATGTTACGTACTGATATCTAGTATCGTTATATTATAAAGTTATGCAATTTTGGAGACTGACAGATTATAACTCTTTGTAATGTTTGCATGTGGGACACATTTGTCGCAGTAGGTACTTTGCTTGGGCCGGTATTGTCCCATCAGTCCTACTGAAAGCATTTTCATAATTCTTTTACAGGAGAGTTGGACTCAGGACTCACTCCTGAAGAAATAAACGAGCTACTTATGAAGGATTCAGATTCAGATGATGACGACATCTCAGCCATTGACGAAGATGACCCAGATTACAGGTAGGAAGGTTCAGCTGATTCAAATAGTGAAGAAATAGAATCTTCTTCGTCGTCTTCTGAGGAAGTAGAAAATGAAGAAACTTTGAAGGAACGGTCAGCTGGTTCACTAACAGCTAGCAGTCTGCCTGCATCCAAATTAGTTTGTGAAAGTACAACTAAAATATCATGTAAAAAATAGTGGCACTGTGTCATCAAATAGCAATGATAATGTCATATGGTCTAATGTGAAGACGTCTTTGAGCCAAGAAAGTCTGTCGATTTAGCTGAAGGCATGATTGCTCGCCGGAAAGAAAGGGCCCAAACAAGACGTAAAAAATCCAGCGGTCGTCCATCGAAAATATGCAAAACTATGTTGAATGTAGGTGACCACCTTCCAGTTGAAGAGAATACAAGGAGGAGATGTCATCATTTCTCTGCAAGAATTGTTTCACTCCGTATCACACCTAATCTAACAGCATCACTGTAATATGTTATTCGCTATGAAGTGTGGGCTATTACTATACAGGAATAAATAACAACGGAAATAGGAAACATATTGCAGACATAATTCTCAGAAAATAGTTTTCTTTATTCCATGCCATTGTGGTCACAGTACAGTTTCAACCAAATGGCANGCAGACATAATTCTCAGAAAATAGTTTTCTTTATTCCATGCCATTGTGGTCACAGTACAGTTTCAACCAAATGGCAAAATATTCCTTTTTGCAAAATGTGCAAGTAGTTGTGATTTTTTATATATAAAATGTGTTTTTTATATTGTTACATTTAGTAAGCTTATCAAGTATCAGTTGTGTAACTAGAGGGAAGAAATGAAAACAAAACACAGTGTTAGGGTTGTCAAATACTTTAATGTGAAATATTTGTTATACTTTTCGATTACTGAGTGCAATTCTTTTTTTGTAATAAACAGTATGTATTTTTTTTATATTATTACAATCAGTAACCGTATCAAGTATCAGGAGTGTTACTAGAGTGAGGAAATGAAAGCAAAAGACAATGTTAGGAAGTTAATGAAAAAAAATTTGTTTTACTTTATGTTTACTGAATGTGAAATGGACACTGTAAACATAGAAGATAATACATTTTGTATTGTGAACATCTTTCATGCTCTTATCATGTTTGGTTATATTAAAATAAATATTCATTAGAAAATTGTCAAATTTATTATATATACTTAGAAACTTAATAGGACATATATGTCCCACCGAAAGGCATTACAGGACATATGTGTCCCAGATTTATTTGCAAAAAACTGTTTTTCCAAAAAATCTAATAACTTGAATTCATGCTTCTTAGAAACACCCTAATGTATACCTGAATTAAATTTGTCTGTAGTATCAAAATATATAAATCAGTATTGNGCAGACATAATTCTCAGAAAATAGTTTTCTTTATTCCATGCCATTGTGGTCACAGTACAGTTTCAACCAAATGGCTAAATATTCCTTTTTGCAAAATGTGCAAGTAGTTGTGATTTTTTATATATAAAATGTGTTTTTTATATTGTTACATTTAGCAAGCTTATCAAGTATGAGAAGAGTTANATTTTTTATATATAAAATGTGTTTTTTATATTGTTACATTTAGCAAGCTTATCAAGTATGAGAAGAGTAACTAGAGGGAAGAAATGAAAACAAAACACAGTGTTAGGGTTGTCAAATACTTTAATGTGAAATATTTGTTATACTTTTCGATTACTGAGTGCAATTCTTTTTTTGTAATAAACAGTATGTATTTTTTTTATATTATTACAATCAGTAACCGCATCAAGTATCAGGAGTGTTACTAGAGTGAGGAAATGAAAGCAAAAGACAATGTTAGGAAGTTAATGAAAAAAAAATTTGTTTTACTTTTTGTTTACTGAATGTGAGATGGACACTGTAAACATAGAAGATAATACATTTTGTATTGTGAACATCTTTCATGCTCTTATCATGTTTGGTTATATTAAAATAAATATTCATTATAAAATTGTCAAATTTATTATATATACTTAGAAACTTAATAGGACATATATGTCCCACCGAAAGGCATTACAGGACATATGTGTCCCAGATTTATTTGCAAAAAACTGTTTTTCCAAAAAATTTAATAACTTGAATACATGCTTCTTAGAAACACCCTAATGTATACCTGAATTAAATTTGTCTGTAGTATCAAAATATATAAATCAGTATTGNCATGCTTCTTAGAAACACCCTAATGTATACCTGAATTAAATTTGTCTGTAGTATCAAAATATATAAATCAGTATTGAAAGGGTTAAGTAGGAAGTTGTGCCCCAATTCATGTATGTACTATATGAACACACCGTATGTGGTGTTCAAAGTAATGATCATAACAGTTCTACGAAATTTAGTTGGGGTACTCTCCATAGGCACTTGCTTTAAGTTTTCTAAGAGGTAACGTAACCTGAATTAGTCGAGTAAAATAATGACGTATTTGATATTTTACAATGGAATGAAATTTATTAAAAGCTAAATTACGAAATTGCAATCACTTCTGAGCAAGTGGCTTAATAGCGTCTGGATTGAACGCTACTACATTCAAGTACTATTGTACTAAACAGTAACTTCGAACACAGTCTCACTGTGTGTGGTATGTTTGGGTGTTGCTGTTTCTTTTTACACAAATACGTACAAATAATACATTTTAAAAGGAGTGAGGTGAGCAGTTCATCATAATTTATAAAAATTTGCTAAAAGATAAAGTGATCAGTTAGTGCCTATCAAACCAGTATTTGGACAGGAGTGGGGGGAGGAGGAGGAGTTACTCTTGCCCCTTCTGTACTCGACTGTGCCTTTAGTACAGTAGCGAATTTGATAGTATGTCCATTTCAATTAAAAATTCCGCCAACCCCGAGTGGCTCTGTACTACACCGAAGAGCCAAAAAAAACTGGAATAGGCGTGCGTATGCAAATAACAGAGGTATGGAATCAATCAGAGTAACGCGATGGGGTCGGCAGCTAGATAGGTTACTGCTGCTACAATGACTGGTTATTAAGATTTAAGTGAGTTTGAACGTGGTGTTATAGTCGGCGCACGAGAGATGGGACATAGCATCTCCGAGGTAGCGATAACATTTGGATGTTCGCGTACGACCATTTCACGAGTGTACCGTGAATATCGGGAATCCGGTAAAACATCACATCTTCGACATCGCTGCGGCCGGAAAAAGATCGTGAAAGAACGGGACAAACGACGACTGACGAGAATCATTAAACGTGACAGACGTGCAACCCTTTCTCAAATTGGCGCATATTTCAATGCGTCCTGCATACCTTCAGACATTAGTCGAGTCCATGTCACGTCGTCTTGCGGCACTTCTGCGTGCTCGCGGGGGCTCTACGCGATATCAGGCAGGTGTACCAGTTTTTTTGGCTCTTCGGTGTACAAAGATGCTCTATGTTTTGTTGATGAACGGCACTAGATATTGCCAAACTACAGAATAGTCCTTTGTGTATAATTTTTGGTTACAGCAGCCAAAATGTCATAACTGGTCTACTCAGATTATTAAGAAGTGACTGAGGTTTCAACTGTTGCTTACTTATGGTTGAAGCATGGCTGCCAGTGTTAACAGCTGGACGCTTGCGGGTTAACCATAGCCGCCTGTGTTTCACTTGAGGCGGTGTAGTTGTGGCATAACTTCGCGACAAAACTGATCTATACGTGTAAGAAAGAACGAAAACCATATCTGTTTGGAATATAAATATGTAAACAATTTATTTAGTTGCTAATTTAATGATAATAGCTTCAAAAAGCAGTACGTTAATATTTATGCGGCGAGTTGCGAAGTTAATCTTAAATATATATTATGTATTACTGTTTATAGAGCTAATTTTTGGTTATATTAATGGTTTTTGCATTCATGCCAACAGCTAAGGGAATGTTTTGGTTCCATTCCAGTTTAATATTGTGTTTTACAATATAAGCCACAATGTTACATCACTAACTGTAGAAGAGCTGTATTCAATTAATCTTGCGTTAATAAAACCACAGATAAGTTGTGGAGATTTTGCTATCCAAAAAATAAATTTTATTATGTTATTCAGATTTTTTGCAGAAATTTTACTTTGGTAACAACTCCATTCTCAAGAATTTATTGAATAAATGCAGTCAGTTATGTAGCTGACAAATGAAAAAACATCCAGCATTCCATTGTCTTACTTACAATTTATGAACATTTGTCCTTTTTAATTTTCAACTTCTAATTCTGTGCCCAGTGTCATGATTAAGTTACAACTGATTGTAACCGTACTTTTGTTTCAAGTGATAATATCTATACTTGAAGAATATATTTTTTTAATATGGCATGGTAATATGAATAAGCAACTATTATATTACATTCAGCATAACAAATTTTAATACCACGAGACGACAACTGCGCGCATGCCGAGCCATGCAAATTTGAATTTCCCCGGTATTCGTCAGTTGATGCCGCTAGGAGCGCCGTTGTAGTGTATCTCGCACGTTGGCAATGGTAGAGCGTTTGAGTTTCCCATACTGTCCTTCTACCATATTTGACGCCACCCCTCTTCAGTCTGATAGTCTGAAGGTCAGTCGTTGATAAAAGCCTTGTCACGTGGTTGCATGTGTATTTTGTGTTGCTATAGTTGAATACTGAGCGTACGCCCGTGTAAGTGATTATTATTTATTACGTGCATTAAAATCTAAATTTCATGCTCAATTGTGTTTTAAAACTGTTTATAATTAAACACGTTTTCGTAATATTATTAAGAATGTCATCTTTCCTTTGGCTTCTTGCTCTTTATTGTGGATGTAAGTAACTAACTGTTATGAAATATAATTTAACGATTACAAAAGTAGTTTGAAAAACGTAGAAAAATATAATTAATAAAACAAAGGCCTAATAAAACATTATTAAATCCGCTGTACTCTAGCAGTGACATGAGTTCAAACTTATTTTTTTACCATATTTTTCACGCAATGCAACACAGACGCTTCGCCGAACTCGTGTAGTAGTGGTGTTTGTTAAAAACAAAACAACTGCAAGTTCATGCAAGTAACGCAGAGTTCTAAGAACTTATTATTTCACATTTTAGCTCGTCGCAACATTTTGTTACTGTATACTTAGTTCCGTAAAACGGTATTTTAAATGTAATTGATACAACTAATATCTGTATTTTTTCCGATATCTACTGTGCCACTGAGCCGTGAGTTACATATTTCGAAGGAAGTAAGTTGGCGCACCTGCGCGGGGCAGCTATCTCTAAACAGGAGTGGCGGCCATCATGGCAGGTCGTGTCACGCGGCTCGGCGGTGAAACACGTCTTGTACTCTAACCACATAACTGCAATACACTTAAGTATTCTGGATCCTTTCCATTAGCTTCTTCGTTAACCACCGACTACGCCTCCGTTCCGGAGCAGACCCACAGCCCCTCCGGCATAATTCGCCACTTATTATTTTGTCGTATCCGTCGACGCCTTTGTGTTCAGCTGAGGCCAGTGTGGGGCCTCGTGCCGCCTACGTGTTGCGCCATCTCGTCTGGCTTTTGCTAAAGTACAACCAGTGTTGTTCTGAAGCGATGTGTTTGCGTGCATTTATTCCCGCTTCACGGGGATCATAAGGGCGACGGCACTTGAAACCGTCAACTACCTGCCACGTTTCTGCAACAAGTAAGTCCAGGTGTGTCTTGTGTGATACGCCAGTGCTGTGGGACGGCGTGCTGGGAACCACAGTACCCCAGTCCCGGCCGCAGTGTGTGAGTCACGCCGCGTGTCCAGCCGCCGACGTCACTTACACGCGCCCTTGTTATGTCACGGGGCGCCTCGCAGTGTCTATTATCCCGGGCTTATCCTCCAGAGACTCGTGCTAACACGAGTGGATTCCCTTCTCTGGTTGGCTGGCACCCTCCGGACAGTCACTTCTTCACCGGGACCCTGTGACCACCCCGAAACACGTCAGTGTTTTTGATATCTTTGCGATGTGTTACAATTCTGAAAATTAAAATAGCTAAATGTGTGTGTGTGTGTGTGTGTGTGTGTGTGTTTNGACCACCCCGAAACACGTCAGTGTTTTTGATATCTTTGCGATGTGTTACAATTCTGAAAATTAAAATAGCTAAATGTGTGTGTGTGTGTGTGTGTGTGTGTGTTATTTAGTATTTAGGTGATTTTGAACTGAGGATCGTAGAGTTAATACCTCGGCACGTATGTCACTCGTTCTGAAATAATAACGGCAAAAAATGTTTTATACTGCACATGAATAATTTATATCGTGTTAGGAAAATGTTAAAATATAAAGGTAAAGCGACCAAATATCGGATAGGTTCGTAATATCTGATACCGGGCTCTCTGAATTCGCATATGCTGCACTCTACAGGCGACAATACTAAACACATGCTTAGAGGTATATGCTATCCACAGTAAAATGAGCACTTTTGGAAGCCCTTTCACTTGGAATAATAGTCAATAAATATGTTTTATATTAGCTTAGACATTAAATTCCGAGTGCGGTGGAATATACACACTGGTTTTTTTTGCTTACATGACAATATTGATTAAATGGTGTGTAACGGATGAAAAATGGCTGAAATAAAAGCGTGACGATGTCCTCAAAAGTGCTNAAATGGTGTGTAACGGATGAAAAATGGCTGAAAGAAAAGAGTGACGATGTCCTCAAAAGTGCTCCCTTTGCCACGAACAGACTATAGCCATTGAGTGCGCGGATGTAGTTGGCTACGAGTCAGGCGCCACATTTGGTTTTGTGTTTTGTTAAGTTCCGAAATGTTCCAGGAGTATACTGTAAGGCAGACTGCGAGCAGGTGATTTGTTACAAACAACTGTTATAATTTAGACTAACCCACATATGCTGCAGTTTGACGTGTAAGTATTAGAAATGCAAATACGAGTTGGATTTGACACAGTAGAGTCGAACAACCAAAGCTATATGATGCAAAATATCGGTTAGTGACTGTTGCTGAATATCAGATATCCGACAATAGTGCTCTAGTTTTCGCAAGGTGATCCACTAAGGAAATATTTGTCACTCCCCTAGATAGTATAATTATTTATAGACGCAATGTAATTGTGTAGTTTGAAAAAATATATATATTATCGTCTTGTATTAATAATTTTTGCCAAGTACAATACATTTTTAAGATTTTCGGTGTCTATTTATTAAATTTCGTGATAAAAATGTTATCACAGAGGGATAAAAATATTACATGTAGGTTTAGAAAGGTGGTAGACATATTATAACTTTCGTTCTTACCCGAATTTCAGATATTAGCCAACCACATTAATTCATCCAAGTTAAACTACCTGATGCTAATTTTCATGTTTCTAAAAAATATTTAATTTCATTTCACGTTTATCCAAGCCTTTCTTTTGTAAAAATTTCACATAGAAATGTGAAAGGATTTCTGCTTATCATATCTAAGCATTCTTT
Organism: Clitarchus hookeri; assembly: GCA_002778355.1. Taxonomy (NCBI): domain Eukaryota; kingdom Metazoa; phylum Arthropoda; class Insecta; order Phasmatodea; family Phasmatidae; genus Clitarchus; species Clitarchus hookeri. The sequence continues at coordinate 20,706 of NQII01005810.1, forward strand.
CTTCCTTAAGTTTTTGTTAAATATTTTTTGTTTTAGATGTCTAATGCATGGAAACGAAGGTTTTTTAATCCTGAATCAATGCAGAAAGCCATAGACACAGTGAAAAAAAGAGACATGTGTTTCCTTAAGGCTTCCTAAGCCTTCAAAGTACCGAGATCTGCATTGGAAAATTACGTGAACAACAAGGGAAAAAACGTCGTAAAGCTACTGTCTTTACTGCCGAAAAAGGAATGGTTGGTAAAAAGTAGCTGGCAAACGCCTCGTGCTGTTTCATCAGCTGGAGTACAAAAATTTACAGGAGAGAATGTTGACTTTTTTTTTTTTTTTTCAAATTCTGAAGCCATAAATTTAGCTGATAAACCATGGCCCTTCTAAAATGTATAACGTTGACGAAACTGGTGTGACAGTGGTTCAGGGCACATCTTCCAAAATTATCAGCATCGAAGGGAAGAAAGAAGTTGCTAAGTAGTCTTCTACAGAGCATGCATGAATGTGGCAGGTTATGTTGTGCCACCTATGCTAGTTTTCCCCCGAACCAATATGAAAGTAGAACTTCTCGATGATACATCACCTGGTACAATAGCAGCTACTCACCCATCTGGTTGGATACAACATCACATCTTCACCAAATGGTTACGACATTTTATTAAAGTAGACAAGCAAACGGTTAATGACACTGCCTGTTTGATTCCTGATGGCCATTATTCCCATACAAGAAATTTAGACGTGATTGAACTATAGCAAGGCAGAATGGGGTGAAAATAATTTGCCTACCACCANTCTACAGAGCATGCATGAATGTGGCAGGTTATGTTGTGCCACCTATGCTAGTTTTCCCCCGAACCAATATGAAAGCAGAACTTCTCGATGATACATCACCTGGTACAATAGCAGCTACTCACCCATCTGGTTGGATACAACATCACATCTTCACCAAATGGTTACGACATTTTATTAAAGTAGACAAGCAAACTGTTAATGACACTGCCTGTTTGATTCCTGATGGCCATCATTCCCATACAAGAAATTTAGACGTGATTGAACTATAGCAAGGCAGAATGGGGTGAAAATAATTTGCCTACCACCACCTTCTACACATAAGCTCCGACCATTGGATGTTGCTTTCGTGGCTCCATTTAAGAAGTTTTATTCTGCAGCAATTGAAAACTGGTTGAATGCCCATCCCTTCAGAGCTGTTTCCAGGCTGGATTTTTGATGGGACGAGCCTACCTGAGAGCAGTTACCATGGGATCGGCCATAAGCGGGTTCAGAAGATGAGGCATATCGCCCTTTGACGCACTAGTGTTTGGATAACAAGATTTCCTTCGTGATGATAACGAGAATGACAGCACTGTAGAGTGTTTAGGGCGTGAGCATGGTATCAACAGAATCGGGAAATCCACTTGCCAGCTTACGAACAGATGCGAAAACGTTACAAAGGAAGAAGCGCGAAGAAGCCATGATACAACTATGTACGGAGCTAGTAAATAAATCGCAGAAAGTCAAGAAATGTGTGAGACTAATAAGAAAAATGATGCAGTTATTATCAGCCAGTTCAATTTACGCCCTGTTCCAAATTTACCAGGGCCTTCTAAAAGAGGCCCAAGAACTGAACAAACAGCCGTACCTCATCTCCATAAAAGGCACAACTCACAACATCTTTAGAAAATGCACAGTTAAGGAAAAGTAAGCAGAATCCTTCAATTAAGGGTAAGAAGGAAAGTGTAGAGAATTTTGAAATATCGAAGAAGGGAGTAATGACATCTCTCTCTCTAGGAAACTATCATTGCCTAAGAAATGTGAAAAGAAAGATCGTTAAAAGGCACTGTTCACAGATACTGNTCTCTCTCTAGGAAACTATCATTGCCTAAGAAATGTGAAAAGAAAGATCGTTAAAAGGCACTGTTCACAGATACTGAAGACTCAGACTCGGAGGATGACCCATGTGTTGGTGTCAGAGGATGGGAGCGACAGTGCAGACGGAGGTTGTGGTGTGCCATATCGCGAAGATCAGCCTGGAGACGACTCGACTCGGTGCATTAGCTGCCTACAATGGGTGCACGACACGTGTAGTCCCGTTGATAAAAACAGTTGGAAAACTTTGGTCCGTGAAAACTAAAATCCTTTAGCTAGTTTGTTTCTTTTTATTTTTAGTGATATTTTAATTTCGTATGTACATATTTTCTAATGTATAATTATGGAGTACATTTCTACTTAAATCTGTGTTTTATCTAAAAGCATGCCTTTCTTTAACAGGCGAGCATTTCAGCAGTAATATTTTACTAAAGGCGAACGTCCGAAACGTCCTATCATGGGAAAAATAATAGGTAATATTTAAATTTTCTGCTATTCTGTTGACAACCTAAATCAAACATATGTTCTTATGTCCTCGGAAGTGTTGACCACAGTTAAAGACATTAATTTACGTCTAAACAGAGAAAGAGTCGTGGACATCAATCAATATTCACAAACCAATAGGCCTGTTATTTCCTGGAATTAACGTGTGCGTATTTATAGTACTGATTACAATATTTATTACAGTTTGATGTATATTTAATGAGTATGCAGAAGGTATATGAGCCAGCTGATGTGAACACCAGCTTAAGTCCCTTGGCAGTGTTGATTTTGATAGGTAATATGCAACCAACGGGCTGAAAGTAGACGTTTGGCAGGGCTTTATAAATTGCTCGCATTCACAGGGATTCACAGCCTTCAGAAGTGAGTCTTTCTTCTCCGTATTTCTGTTTCTTGTGGCTCGGGTCCCGTGCGTGTACCACTTCGCGGAACTAGGAGACATGCGAAGGTCACGCCTTAAGCCTGCAATCCTCACTAGTCGTGGTGTTTTACTTTTGGACAAGTTTTCGTACATCGTAGATTCACCCAAACTGTACTATTATCANTCCTCACTAGTCGTGGTGTTTTACTTTTGGACAAGTTTTCGTACATCGTAGATTCACCCAAACTGTACTATTATCGGTGTCCGTCATGCTTCGGCGCCTAAAAGTAAATCTTAATTTATTCACAACGTCGAAGACTTTGATAAGGTTTTCAGAAATTGTAGCTTTCTAGAAAAACAAGCACTCAACTAACATTAAGGACTTCAGAAATTGCTTGTTACCTGCTTTGGTTTTATTATGTAAAAAAAAGTTTTCATTAATGTGCCTCTAATGGATAGGTCAAAGGAGGACCAGTCCCCTTCCAAAGTATTTTATATAAATCTATAAATTCTCTAAATTCCACAAATGTTCTATAAAGATAAACTTTCAGCGAAAAGCGAATCACGTAATTTCATTTGTAATTTAATTTAGGTCAATCTGTGGCCGTAATGGAAAGCTTATCCATTCTGTGTAAATTCTTTCATTTATTTTATTTCCCTTGAACTCTGGAAAACTGTTGTGAGGCACGTAAAGGTAGTATGTAGTGAATAAGTAAAAAATCAGTGGTTTGTTTTCCTGAACATAGAACTTGGTTATTTATATGTTTGATTTCCTGACGATACACTATCTTATTTAAGAATATTATACGGCCATATTACTGATTAAATTAAAATGCTTAGTTTATTTTCTTTTGTAACTCCTCTTTTCAGAACCTATGGACGCCTAGAGCAATTATAACATTTCTAGAGAGCCCAGCACGATACAATAAAGCGGAGATAGAAGCAGGTCCGTCATTGAGCAGCAACATTCACTGTCCAGTCCTGTGCAACTCTGGCCGAACAGTGGATACGTCCTAGCAGCCGTTTCAGGACTTCTCGTACACTGGAGGGCCAAAAAAAACTGGTATAGGAGTGCGTATGCAAATAACAGAGGTATGGAACCAATCAGAGTAACACAATGCGGTCGGCAGCTCCTATATAAGACAACAAGCGTCTGGCAAAGTTGCTAGATCGGTTACTGCTGCTACAATGGCAAGTTATCAATATTTAAGTCAGTTTGAACGTGGTGTTATAGTCAGCCCATGAGAGATGGGATATGCCATCTCCGAGGTAGCGATACAATTTGGATTTTCGCGTACGACCATTTCTGCGGCCGGAAAAAGATCGTGAACGAACGGGACAAACGACGACTGACGAGAATCATTAAACGTGACAGACGTGCAACCCTTTCTCAAATTGGCGCAGATTTCAATGCTTCCTGCATACCTTCAGACATTAGTCGAGTCCATGCCACGTCGTCTTGCGGCACTTCTGCGTGCTCGCGGGGGCCCTACACGATATTAGGCAGGNACTCTTCAGTGTATAATGCGGTGTTCACCGTTTGAGCCTCAGGGACGAATTCCTTATAAATGATGTCATTGTGGAATGAGACGGTCAACAATGCCTTGACTTTGGACTTCTTCGGGTGACACTTTTCGGGCTGCGAGGAGAACAGTCTGTTCATATTCCATCGATTGCTGCACTGGCTTCCGGATTGAGTAGATAGGACCATAGTTGTTGAATAAAATAGTTGGTTCTGGGACATGGGATGTGGTTGAGGAGATAAGGAGCGGTTCACAACTATCAAAATTTCCCGTATTTACCCGAAAATCACTTCGCAAATCGGTTGTTAACCGACTTTCCGAAGGAAAGAGGCTTAAAAGATCACTTTCCTGTATGTGTGTCTGTGTGTGTGTCCTCTCCAATTTTTGAACGCGTGAACCGAATTTCACCAAACACGGTTTCGACCACGCCAAGCACTTATTTTAAAAATGGCGGCCATTAAAAAATTTAGGAAGATTTGTCATCTCGTAAACCTTTCAGCCGATTTAAACCAAATTTTGTATGCGGACAGCGCAAGGTGTAAGCATTGAATTTAGAAGTAAATATTTTGTTAATCTGCCATTTTTTAAGATAGCGCTACATTAAAAAATAAACCTTTTACGTTATATATCTCGAAAATTACTCAAACTATTTTCGCCAAATTTGGCACCTAAGTATCATTATAATAGGCCAGATAAATATAAGTAACTGACTTTACTTGGCACTTATTTTCAAAATGGCTTCCATATCAATATTTGAGGTTTATTGGTTAAACTACCATACCATTTAAACAATTTCAGCCAAGTTTAGTATGCTGACAGTATCTATTACAAACATCATATAAGCCAAAACATTTTTGTCTGCCGTGAAAGCAAGCACTAAATGAATTAATAAGGTTTTGTGTAATATCTCGGGAAAATTTACAGATCCCTACCGAATTTTGCAAACAAGTAGTACTGCTGGAGCTGATAAGTGCAAATATATTTCAAGTATGTCAGAAACTTATTTTCAAATTAGCGGCTATACAGTCAACATTGCATGCTATATATTTGAAACCATTTCTTCAATTCCAACTTAACTTTGTATACTGGGAGTATATTAAACGTGTCTACACAGAGCCCTTTTTTCCGCCATTTTGGAAAATAGCACCACAAAAATTAAACTTTTACGTTATAACTCAAAAACNTAGTATATTAAACGTGTCTACACAGAGCCCTTTTGTCCGCCATTTTGGAAAATAGCACCACAAAAATTAAACTTTTACGTTATAACTCAAAAACTACTCAACCAATTTTCGNTTTACTCTTCAGTGTATAATGCGGTGTTCACCGTTTGAGCCTCAGGGACGAATTCCTTATAAATGATGTCATTGTGGAATGAGACGGTCAACAATGCCTTGACTTTGGACTTCTTCGGGTGACACTTTTTGGGCTGCGAGGAGAACAGTCTGTTCATATTCCATCGATTGCTGCACTGGCTTCCGGATTGAGTAGATAGGACCATAGTTGTTGAATAAAATAGTTGGTTCTGGGACATGGGATGTGGTTGAGGAGATAAGGAGCGGTTCACAACAATCAAAATTTCCCGTATTTACCCGAAAATCACTTCGCAAATCGGTTGTTAACCGACTTTCCGAAGGAAAGAGGCTTAAAAGATCACTTTCCTGTATGTGTGTCTGTGTGTGTGTCCTCTTCAATTTTTGAACGCGTGAACCGAATTTCACCAAACACGGTTTCGACCACGCCGAGCACTTATTTTAAAAATGGCGGCCATTAAAAAATTTAGGAAGATTTGTCATCTCGTAAACCTTTCAGCCGATTTAAACCAAATTTTGTATGCGGACAGCGCAAGGTGTAAGCATTGAATTTAGAAGTAAATATTTTGTTAATCTGCCATTTTGTAAGATAGCGCTACATTAAAAAATAAACCTTTTACGTTATATATCTCGAAAATTACTCAAACTATTTTCGCCAAATTTGGCACCTAAGTATCATTATAATAGGCCAGATAAATATAAGTAACTGACTTTACTTGGCACTTATTTTCAAAATGGCTTCCATATCAATATTTGAGGTTTATTGGTTAAACTACCATACCATTTAAACAATTTCAGCCAAGTTTAGTATGCTGACAGTATCTATTACAAACATCATATAAGCCAAAACATTTTTGTCTGCCGTGAAAGCAAGCACTAAATGAATTAATAAGGTTTTGTGTAATATCTCGGGAAAAATTACAGATCCCTACCGAATTTTGCAAACAAGTAGTACTGCTGGAGCTGATAAGTGCAAATATATTTCAAGTATGTCAGAAACTTATTTTCAAATTAGCGGCTATACAGTCAACATTGCATGCTATATATTTGAAACCATTTCTTCAATTCCAACTTAACTTTGTATACTGGGAGTATATTAAACGTGTCTACACAGAGCCCTTTTTTCCGCCATTTTGGAAAATAGCACCACAAAAATTAAACTTTTACGTTATAACTCAAAAACTACTCAACCAATTTTCGNTCCGCCATTTTGGAAAATAGCACCACAAAAATTAAACTTTTACGTTATAACTCAAAAACTACTCAACCAATTTTCGCCAAAATTTGGCAAGTATGTAATACTATGGTAGGCCAGGTAAATAAAAGTAGTTTAACTTTATTAGTCACTTATTTTTAAAATGGCGGCCATAGACATATTTTAGGTTTATTTTATATATCTACCATACCGTTTCACCAATTTCAACCAAATTTTGTGCTCTGACAGTATCTATTACAAGTATCATATAAACCAAACAAAACCACTTTTATTCGCCATTTTTTAAGATAGTTCTACATGAATGAATACATTTTTGTGCAATATCTCGGGTAACAATAGGCCGATTCTTACCAAATATGGCAAAAATGCAGTACTGCAGTAGGTAATGTTGACTGACATATTGTAGGTAAGTCAGACACTTATATTTTCAAAATGGCGGACTAGTAATTATTTATGTCAGAATTTTTTATATAGAAAATTACTAGGCAAATTTTAACTTGACTTTGTATTCTGGCAGTATAAATTAAATCTATCAAAATTGTTTATGGAAACCCTCATTTCTCCACCATTTTGTAAGATAGCACCACATAAAATAATACCGTTTTTATGCTGTATCTCGGGAAACAATCAACCAATTTATTTAAAATTTGGCGAAGAAGTTGTACAGTGGTAGGCCAGATTAATTTATGTGTTAAGTGTGCATGTCTCTTATTTTCAGAATGGCGCATTTACAAACATTTTAGCTTAATGTGCTATACCACGAAACTATCTAAAAGATTTCAATTTGATTTTGTATGTTGGATCTATTATAATCATGAAACATGCTAATATATAATAAAAAATTGTCCTCCATTAATGAAGACCGTCATATGAACAATGGCGGTTTTATGCCATATCTCGAGGAACAATACCAAAACTTCACGCAAGTATTGCTACACTGCGGTATGTAAGTTAATATCTGTTATGTGCAGGAAGCATGCTTTAGTGGGGTTTATATAAGTAATTTAATTTAATTTGTGTCGTTTCAACAAAATTCAGTCAAATTTTGTATGCAAACAATATTAATTAGAAACATCATTTATGCATACAGTGATCCTCTTTTGCCGATTTTTTTGCAAAGTAGTCTCAGATTAGTAAATTGAACATTTTTCCATATTTCCAGATTAATTAAACTAATTTCCTCAAAGTTTTGCACACCTACAGAAGGCCATGTAAAGTTGCATGATTTAAACTGTGTCAGTCACTGATTTTCAAAATTGCGGCCATATAAATATTTTGATATGCTTGGCATATCTATTTAACAATTTAACCAAATTTAACTAAGCTTTTAATGCTGACAGTATCTATAAGATGCATAGTGTAAAGAACATTTTTTTAGGCAGTTTTGTAAGATAGCACAGAGTGAGAAAATAAGGTTCTAATGCTTTATCTCGGGTACCAATCAACCTATGTCCACCAAATGTTTCATACAAGCAGAGTTATGGTAGGCTATGTAAACCTGTGGGTTTTGAGTGGCTCAGACACTTATTTTCAAAATGATAGCCATGTTAGTATTATAGGTTATTGAACTCTGTCATTCAGACATTAGACCGATTACATCCGCAGTTGATGCTCTGAATCCTACCTCNTCTCGGGTACCAATCAACCTATGTCCACCAAATGTTTCATACAAGCAGAGTTATGGTAGGCTATGTAAACCTGTGTGTTTTGAGTGGCTCAGACACTTATTTTCAAAATGATAGCCATGTTAATATTATAGGTTATTGAACTCTGTCATTCAGACATTAGACCGATTACATCCGCAGTTGATGCTCTGAATCCTACCTCCATGATGCAGTTGATTGCAAGCTAGCTTAATTTTATGAGTATTTCTGAATTAGAATCTCGTGTAAGTCACTCGTGTATTTGAATTGTCTTGATATTGTTTCACATGTTTCTGGTATAATTTCTAAAGTTATTGCTGTCAATGATACGTCAACGCCTTCCTAACATCTATACTTATAAGAACTACTCTAAAGTGTATTTGCACCCATGTAGAGGAAAGTAGGTTCATTAGTTATCAGTAACTTCTTGTTTTACTACATATCGTGTTTCTTTAGCCTACCTTCAGAAGGAAAGAAAGGTTAATGAGATCTCTTTCCTGTCTGTGTGTCTGTTTCTGTGTATGTATGTGTATGTGTGTGTGTGTGTGTGTCTGTGCCTGTACATGTATGTGTCCCCACTTTTGGATTTTTGAATGCGTGAACCGAATTTCACCAAACTCGGTACACATATAGTAGTAAGGAATGAAATCTGACTTTTATAGTTTATGACCACGCCGGGCACTCGCTCTCTAAATGGCGGTCATTTTAAAATTTAGGGTGATATGTCATATCTCGGAAACCATTAAACCGATTTAAACCAAATTTTGTATGCTGAGAGCGCAAGTTGTAAGCTTTGAATTCAGAGGTGAATATTGTTGTTTCTCAACTATTTTGGAAGATAGCGCCACATGAAAATATAAAGCTTTTACCTTATATATCAAAAGCTACTCAACCAATTGTCGCCAAATTGGTCACTATGTAAAATGTAAAATTAAAACGATTATTAGAAAAAACTTAACTAGATTTCACTTCATAACCAATTATAAAGGAGGGTAGCAATTTAAGCCCAGTAAAGACTCCCTTTCTCAAAAGTGCTCGTATTAAATTTATTATTAACAAATATTAATATTTAGGCGGAGGCAGTCAAACGACACATCAAAACTCCAGCCGAATAAAACCGTTGCAAACTAACCGCATATTAAAACGTACATGAAACATCCCAACACGAGAGTCGTGGACACCAATATTAATTTTAAAAAACTGTTAACTCTTGGGCGGCGAACAAGACAATGCACTACACATCAAAACAAGGAGACACAGTAACAACACGTTTCAGTTTAACCGGAACAGAATTTTGACGGGCAACAGAAACCACAATTTTGAAAAAAAAACTAGCATCACTGCTCACCCAAGACAAACACAACTATCATACAAAATACTAAAACATTTTTAAAGAAAGCCCAACAAACACACAAAACGTTGTCCACGACTCACCGTTAATTACGCCCACCTTTTTTTTCTAACCTACCCTATTGCTAATTGTTAAGTGTGCGTCTGAGGTAGGGACGGGAGTTTAGGTGCGTCTCAGGGCTAGGCCCCATACGCCTAGAGGAGAGGGAATTACATGCAAGGAGGTGTGCATCGTGACAGAGAGAAATTAAAGCAGCCATGGCTGCAATTGGGGCCATGAACTGCACCCCAGAGTGTTCCTATAGCTGTGGATATAGCTAAGAAGGGGAGGGGAAAACAGACATAGGCACCGTAAAAACCCTCCCGACATGAAAGAAGTTCAAAACTTATGTATGCATTAATAAAAATGCTAAAGGAGGCAGCAGGTGTGGATTCCATGCTTTATAATGTGGAGTAAAAAATCTAGAAGAGAAAGAGGGCGGGGCTGTGGGCGCAAGCGCCCTTGAGTTGGAACTGGTGTCAATATTTCTGTGCAGGCGAACCAGCACAATAACATTGACAGCAGCTTTGAATGCAGAGCCCCTGCTTCTCGTCGAGTGCGTCGGCGAACTGGGCAGCTCAGTCATGGCACCTACTCCATCTTCACTCTTCTGCGCTGACATCAGGATCTCCACGCCGTGGGTGAAGGCAGGGAGAATCACGCGGGGAACNCGAGGCAGCTGGCCCAGGAGTGGAGGAAGCTTCCGAGGTCCGACGCATTCCATTCCATTCCTCACGCATCCGCAGTCAGCAGCCCGCGTAATCCAGCAGGGAAGCGCTACACTTCACCCTTGGCACCTGCAATGTATGACGCGCGAGCGGAGGGGAAAGCGAGGGAGGGTTGAACAGAAATGGAAAGAGGAGGGGATCCGAGCCGAGCAAAGCGTATACCATTGCGTCGAAAGTCTATAGCCATGTGTGGCGGTTTGTTTACACGTGGCGCCAAAATAACAAGTTTCAAAGTCAAGGTGNGCGTCGAAAGTCTATAGCCATGTGTGGCGGTTTGTTTACACGTGGCGCCAAAATAACAAGTTTCAAAGTCAAGGTGTGAATGTGACAGTGGTTCGTTTCACCTTAGCAATTAATTTGAGATTTGTATTTTCTATCAAAGAACTTTTAATGAAATTAGTACATTTTAAAGGAAAACTTGAACTAGAACTTCTTAGGTAAATTTGAACTTGAACTTCTATAAGTTCGTTTTCCATTTAAAGAACCGAACTTTCTTTACGTTCATCTGATCGTAAACTTGCACATACTCACGGTTTGTCATCTNGTTTTCCATTTAAAGAACCGAACTTTCTTTACGTTCATCTGATCGTAAACTTGCACATACTCACGGTTTGTCATCTATGTCCATACAAAACCTAGATAGCCGCCAAATAAGAAGTATTTCCTTTCCTCTGGGGTCCATGTCACCCGATTATGACTAAACTACGAACAAAGTCGCCGTTGTCTATGTNGAAGTATTTCCTTTCCTCTGGGGTCCATGTCACCCGATTATGACTAAACTACGAACAAAGTCGCCGTTGTCTATGTGTTAAGTGGAGGACGCGTTAGATATTTCCAGAATGCAAGTATTCTTTTACAAGTCACCTCTCTCTGTAGTGCTGGTGGAAGCCTAGGTAACGAGTAATGCCGCTTACAAATATCAATATTTCTCAAGTAATGTATTATGTACAACAGTTATTTTGTTCGAATAAAATAAGTTTATAACTCTATGGTGTCTCGCTTACGACTGTTTTTTTTTTTTTGCAATAATTTATCTGATGTCCACAAAGGATATAAACTTTCAGGTTTCATGCGAAAGTGAACTACAGTACAGACCAAAGACTTTGTGTTCCTGAAACACATGCCACATGTAGAAATTTTGTACACCATGGTTAGTAGGTCTCTACGCATACGCCATTTGTTGCTCGGAGGATGTACAGACGATGGTTCAATTCCATTCACGTATGCTGCTGCAGAATGTCGGGTTTTTACGTGAAGGAAGGCTGCATAAATGCGCTCTCGGAGTTCAATGATGGACCCAAGCTTTGTATAGTAGACAATGTCCTTGTTGAAGCCCCAAAGGAAAAACTCACGTGGTCCGATCCAAAGCGCGTGGAAATGTTGGTGTATACGATCCCGAACATGCAGAGGCCAGTGGGGAAGTGCACCGTCCTGCTGGAAGATGTTTTCAAGAATATCCGGGATTTGTGGAATAGCAACTGGTTCTTACATGTTCTTACATGTGCCTGCGGCATTTCATTCAGCAAAGAAAAGGGTCCCTCCACTCTGTCTGTCATTAGGCTACACCTGATACTAATCTTAGGGTTGTCTCGTCCATGTTCGCTGGTCGTATGGAGAGTTTCTGTGCCCCAGATTCTGCAGTTATGTTCATTGACTTTTCCTGAAACATGAAACGATTCATCACTGAAATAGACCCGTGAAAGAAATTCTGGGTGTGCCTCAATGCGGATAAGCATGTCCACAGCAAATTATTTTCGACGTGCCTTGATATTTGGTGCGTACTGATGTTTGTGGTTTGCTATGTTCAAGACTAGCGACACTAATCGACTTCATGAGGCTCCTTGCAAACGCCTCACGCACTTGTTCAACACTTACCNTGGAAATGTTGGTGTATACGATCCCGAACATGCAGAGGCCAGTGGGGAAGTGCACCGTCCTGCTGGAAGATGTTTCCAAGAATATCCGGGATTTGTGGAATAGCAACTGGTTCTTACATGTTCAGGTAGGTAGTGCCTGCGGCATTTCATTCAGAAAAGAAAAGGGTCCCTCCACTCTGTCTGTCATTAGGCTACACCTGATACTAATCTTAGGGTTGTCTCGTCCATGTTCGCTGGTCGTATGGAGAGTTTCTGTGCCCCAGATTCTGCAGTTATGCTCATTGACTTTTCCTGAAACATGAAACGATTCATCACTGAAATAGACCCGTGAAAGAAATTCTGGGTGTGCCTCAATGCGGATAAGCATGTCCACAGCAAATTATTTTCGACGTGCCTTGATATTTGGTGCGTACTGATGTTTGTGGTTTGCCATGTTCAAGACTAGCGACACTAATCGACTTCATGAGGCTCCTTGCAAACGCCTCACGCACTTGTTCAACACTTACCTCAGCAATTTACGGTCTGCCACTGTTCGTGCCTTTTAAAACACTTCTAGTCTCTTAGAACTTATTCATCCACTTATAAATACTCCGTGTTGGAGGGTGTCGGTCGTACACTTTCGCTGCACCTGTGTTACAGATCTTAACTCGGCAAGTCACAAGACACGTAGTTTTTTCCTGCGACGACGCCATTGCTGTTCGTTTGACAACTAGCGCCATCACTCGTCGGAAAGCCTAACTAGCACAACAGTAGGCCCACAAATTTATGCATAAACTTTGACAGTTGCCAATACTATTTACGAAAACAGAGATGTCGTATTTAATAACGTTTTCTATTTACAGGGGACATGAAGTTGTATACATTGTGTATTTTATATTCTTTGTCTTGTACCTTGGTTATGAAAAAATTCCAGACATTGCTACAATTTATAAATCTTTGGTGAAGAATATTTATCTTATATAATTGTTATTATTTCAAATTCTATAATTTTAGTCATTATTTTCAATGGGTTAATCAATTTCTGTTTGGATGGGGAGGATGCCAGGGAATTTCCCCTCTCATTAATTTATTTCCTTGACTCATATAAGAAAAATTATTTCTCTGCCAGGGGAAATTATTTCCCTCCCTGAAGAGCAGTAATGCATAATGATTGATGAGATGAATCGTCCTCACATACAAGTTATAGCAACAAAGCTTTATGCGTACTTTATTTGGGAAGAACTCGCTGGAAAACACGAGATACCACACACGACTAGAGACCATTTGACACGATTAAATATTTTATTGATTTCAACCAGTGTTCATATGCACTTCAATGAACTGAATTCAGTATAAATCGAATTATAACTTGTACGGTTGACGCATTCTGCGTCCCTATATTTTATTCGTCAGAACACACGCTCTGGCGGCGNCGGTTGACGCATTCTGCGTCCCTATATTTTATTCGTCAGAACACACGCTCTGGCGGCGCTCGCAGCCGGACGACCGCAATAAGGATTAAGGGTTTTGTGGACGTGCCGGAAGTGGGACGCCAGGAACCTCGCAGCTGCTTAGGCATGCTACCAAAGGTTTCGGGACGTGCAACTGTTCCTGCACGTGCAGACGACATCCGGAGACAACGGAAAGCACCAGGGTGCAGACACAACTACATTTTGCAGCTGCCCAAGGGACACCGAGATCCCACCACCAGCTGCGCCTGTCCCGGGCTTGTACCGCAATAAACCATGAGAGCTTTTAGCGGACGTGNAACTCGATTATGTGAACACCCGTATAAAGTGTATGTTAATTAGTAAATTGGACCTAGAGACAACAGTGTCGACGTTTGTACGCCCTATCACTGAGGGCTAGCATCAAGTACTGGCGCCTCACGCCGCAGAGCAGAATCAATACCTACTTCCAAACTTCAGCATTTGGCAGGTATCAAGTTTTAAGGCTTGTCATACATGCTGCAGAATTCAATAAATGTTATAGTGACAGCTTAAAAATTTTTCGCAAAAGTTTCGGTTAAAGAATTTATAATAAAGTTTAGTATTTTTTTTTTTCAAACCTCTACCAAACATACACAATGCGAAAATAGTTTGTCAAAAACAAAACAAACATTTTTTTTTTTCCTGAGATATATTTACTTCGCATGGAAAAAATATATACAAATATTTATGTAGCTTAACTGCGAATAAATTACTGCATTATGCCACTGAAATTTATATTTATACTGTTTTTATGATTCGGAGTGCTAGTTGAAAAATTTGTTTCAAGAAAATAAAGAACATGTTCCACACTAAAATCTTTGAAGGAATTTCAGTCGTTGAATGACTTGAAAACAAAATGGCAGTGTGATGTCTTAAGGGTCTTGAGATATACTGACTGTCAAAACCCAGGTTTTCGATGTAGCGAAAAATTTCGTGTTGCCTTTGGTGTACTTAATTTCACATAAGGCATAGTTTGGAGACATATAACACTGCAGTTTGTTTATAACTTATAAGCTAGTACATATTTCCACCACCAGATATCACCCACTTTGCTGGGAAAACGGGAATCTCCAAAAGTTTCGAGTTCGCTTAAAAAAAAAAATATTCCCAGAGCAGATGTCTCATGCAGCGAGTATTTATAAAACTGCAAAGCAGAAGATCTTTTTGGAGCATCTCACTGTTCTGATATTTGGTATCTGTACACGGCTCAGATTCTGTCGTTTGTCTCTGCATTTTTCATTCCAGCAATTAAATTTAAAATATTCACTAATCTTATGTTGAAGAAACTTGCGTTATTATGCTGATATTGTATCAAACCGAAAAAGCGTAGAATATCTATAAATGATTGCATTCACTAGAGTATGTGTGTGGCTATGTTTAACATAATATTTTCCTCACTCGCCCGTATATTGCAAGATATTTAAATTAATAATATTTTAATTTAAGGTCACTTATATCGNTAATATTTTCCTCACTCGCCCGTATATTGCAAGATATTTAAATTAATAATATTTTAATTTAAGGTCACTTATATCGTAATGAAAAATTACATACTTACAGTTACGTAATCAGTAAATAAAAAAATGATTTTATAAGGAAATAATTTGATTTACCGTGGTGTTGGTAAACCCGTGAAACNACGTAATCAGTAAATAAAAAAATGATTTTATAAGGAAATAATTTGATTTACCGTGGTGTTGGTAAACCCGTGAAACGCTTTTCTTCTTTCCTTTGTCTGCAAACTTCCTTTGTGAGGTCCCTTGTCTTTTGTGTTCGAAAACTTAGCCCTTTCTCCTTAAGAGGTAGAGAAAAATGTGATGTTGAAATCCCCAGACAATTAATTTTTTTTCTTCCTTTGCCAGTTCTCTTCGTTGCCAAACAATGTGTATAAAGGGAGGTACAACCCCGAGTAGACTAAACACGCGAACATTCCATTGACCGCAACTTGAAGCTGATGAAGGCCGGAGTTGGAGAAGATCCTCAGAGGATACAAAGAGCTTTTCCCCCATATCTCTCTGTCCTCGTTGAACAGCGCTCTTGACATTTTATCTCCGGAATTTTAAAACAAAGAAGCGGAGAAAGGGAATTTCCTGAACGTAACGTTTTTGATTTTGATCTCTTACTATACTACTTTAAATTGGTTCACCTCTGGGACATTTCTCTTGATTTGTGCTGTCATTCGATTTGAGATCAGTTAGTTAATTTTAAAGTTCAAAGTAATTTTCAGGTGGTTGGCATCCGCTGCTAAGAGAACTAACTACATAAATCAACTAATTAATATTTCTCTAAAACAGTATTTGTTCCAAATGATATGTTAATTAAATTACATTCGAAGAATAAATGTGTCCCGAGACAATCTGAGTCCTTAGAATAAATTGTTTATCGTTCATCAAGGTTGTATCACACTTTGAGAGCCATATTTCTTTTCCACGTACGTAACAACTTTGAAATGAATATTTCTTAAGAAATTTATAAGTTATGTTGTGCAGTCCTTCACATGTATAGACTGTTCACGGTTAATTGAGCACTTTTGAAATTAACCTTTGAAAAATGTCACTGCCCATAAATGCATATTTTTAACAGGTACACTGACTGGTAAGTACCCAGTTAAGTTGGTAGCAAAGGAGGGAAAGTAGTCCCATGTCTTAACGTATGTTATACGTTAAGACATGGGACTACTTTCCCTCTGTTAGGTCAACATTTGTGAAAACTGAAATAATGTTTCACTTCATCTTTTTTTTTTTAATGCATGTAAGTGCAAAACTTGTTAAATATGTAAAATACACTTTTTTTTTCTTTTTTTTTCCAAGAATTCCAGGGTTTTACTCGACCGACGCATGTATAAAGTGATCAGGCCTGTGGTAATGTTAGTTTTACATATGGGTGAAGAATAAATTATATAACATGTGCATAGAAGTGGATCTTAAGCAGAGACAGTTTTACCTTGTATCCTTTATGAAAATGCCCGCAAAGTTGAAACTACGAACTGTAAAGTAACAGGAATTACCTGCTCTACTGCATGAAAATTATCGTGTTCTTTAGTTTTGTAGATAACATGAAGCGTGAGTTTTTGTATAAGCCTTGCAATAATAGTCAGAAAACTGAATGTGAATTTGGCGTCGAAAGTGGCAGAAGACCCCACAACTTATTATTTATTAGCGGCGTAGGCAGAAATTTATTTTGGGAATGGGGGAGGGTTTTTGTTCACTAATAAAACATTGCCCATGAAAATGTTTCAACTGAAGAACAACAGTGGGTGTGCACACGTGTATTTCTTATTTTACTGCTTATTTTTATTAATCTACCAGCTGACCCGACAGTCGTTGCCCTGTCAATTTATACAAAAATAGATATAGATGGAAGATAGATAGATAGATAGATTATTTTAATTAGGATTTAATGTTGAGACCAGGTTGCATAGCACCTATATTTTAATATTAAAAACATTTACAAAAATTAAGTAATGCGTTCATCGCAACGCTTGGTGATGAACGATATTTCTTGCCTTTCCGTTCGGAGAGAGAACAAATAGCGCCGATGGTTGACCTACTCTCGAGCACGCCACGTACAACTGCCCTTGGGAAAAACATAGCAATTCAAGGTTTATTCCAC
This sequence comes from Clitarchus hookeri, assembly GCA_002778355.1. NCBI lineage: Eukaryota > Metazoa > Arthropoda > Insecta > Phasmatodea > Phasmatidae > Clitarchus > Clitarchus hookeri. The sequence continues at coordinate 38,193 of NQII01005810.1, forward strand.
ACACTTCCTACTATTAGCCTTGCGATTTATTAATCGTCATTGCGAATGCAAGACGAACAGGAAACTGGACACGCTTAAATTGAAACTGTCAATCGGTTGGAATCAGTGGTATTCTTGGAATCAGAACATCCTCGCCTTTGAACTTTCCTATGATTATCGTTGCTTCAATCACGTTATTTATCAGCTTCTTAACAGCGAGTCTTGTTCCATTGCGTAGTTTCGGTTGGTTCATATTGCATGATTATCACGGAGCCGACCTTGAGCTGCAAATTGTGTGGCGGCATTCCTGGCAAATCCAATGAATTCAGAAATTCAATTGGATAATTGACGACCTCATCTGGATCAGTAATTGAATCTATCGACTTAAATGAATGCAGTTGGCCAGCGATTTAAATTTGAATTTTTATGTTTAAATCGTCTACGTCCTTAATTTTCGCTGCCAAAATAGCTCGTTCGCTCAACCAAACATGGTTTTTGTAATTTGCACCAATATTCGGGAACACTTTCGTGATCAATTGTTCTTTCGACGTTGTGAATTGACATAAATTAGGTGGAAAAAAAATGAGGCCAGTGGAAACGTCAATCAGAATTTTTCCGTTTCCAATGTCTAATAATTTTAAGGAAAACACTTCCACCGATTCGTAATTTTGTAACGCGACTCGCATATTCGTTGTTAACTTGAGAGTTTTCACGTATCTCCACAAATTCGATGACTTCAAGCTATCGTTTATTTCCTCAGCAGCTGTTGATCTTGGAATGACTGGCAGTGTTTGCCGAAAATCGCCGGCCAGCAGAATCATCGTACCTCCAAAGAGGTCCTGATTACTGCGCAAATCTTTCAACGTTCGATCGAGTGTCTCCAATGCTCGCTTGTGCGCCATCGTACATTTATCCCAAATTATTATTTTGCTATTCTGTAGTACTTTCGCCATTGCTGAATTTTTGGCAATGTTGCACTCCGGTTGATCTATCGTTTGCAAATTCAGTGGCAGTTTGAGCGCTGAATGGGCTGTTCGTCCTCCTTCTAACAATGTGTCAGCGATCCTTGATGATGCTACGGCCAGCGCTATTTAACCTTGTGCGCGAATCGAATCTAAAATCAATGAAATTAGGAACGTTTTGCCAGTTCCGCCAGGTGCATCGAGGAAAAATATTCCTCCGTAGCCGTCGTTGATTGCTATCATCAATGTATCATACGCGGTTTTCTGCTGCTGATTCTAAAGTGGGACCTTTGTTCGTACTGATTGACTCAAAGCATCTCGATCGTATTGCCGTTCTCGTTCAAATTCTCTATTGAATGCATAGTGCATGGGGCGATTCAGCGCTGGCATTCCTAATTCGTGCAACATCATGCCGGACATTATCGGGCACAAATCCTCTATAGAAATCAACGCCTCGTTGTGGATCTCCGCGTTAAAGTCAAGTTCAGGATTCGCTGTCGTTGTACGCACTCAATGCAAAATGTCTTCAGCCATATTGTCTTTGTATTTGTTCCATAAATGAAGTGGGTTATATGGAAAACACGTTGAAATGATGATGGCAAAAAGTGATCTAATTTGATGCGCAGTAGACGAAATAACAGCATCAGCAAGTGTATGATCCCAATGAATGCCATCTTCGAGCAAATGTAAACGCTGGCACGCTTCTCGATATGTTGCGCACAACTCACCGTTCGTAGAAATTCAAATTAAATCGGTCCACGAACATTAACCAATAACAAACGCAGGTAAAAACATTCGTCATTGCTCCGATGAACTGTGTAAATGCGCCCCAATGCATCATTTGAATATACATTCACGTATCCAGGAACAGGCTTTCCCTGTTTCCGACGTTGGAATTTTTTTGATGATGCGTTCTATGTAAAATATCTCGGCATCTCTGAGTAANAGGCTTTCCCTGTTTCCGACGTTGGAATTTTTTTGATGATGCGTTCTATGTAAAATATCTCGGCATCTCTGAGTAATGCTGTGTTCTAGCAAACGGATCACTTGCGCATGTCGCGAATAAATTTGTCAACGTTGTCGCTGGTGGTCGTTCAGCTCTCTGCGCTGCCTTTGCTACCGTGAAATAAACTCGTCCATTCTCCAGGTGCACAGCTAAATGGACCACAGTGGGATGACGTTCGTGTATGGCGAATGAAAAGATTCTCCAAATCGCCTCATTGCTGCTGACATATCTTCCTATTTGATATTGCGAAACTTCATCGTTGGCATCAGGAGCTGCAATACCAAATTCAGCCACGTCGCTTCCTTTAGTGACGTACTTGCAAACATATTTGATGGACTTGATAGAATTGCAGTACTCAATATTGCAATGCGCTTTGAATGTTTTGGAAAGCAGCGGCGAATACGGAACAATCCAGCTATTGTCGACTACAACATCTTTATTCTTGACTTTAAACGTTATCGTTCTGCCGTTATCCTCTGCAGAGCGACGACGATACAGGGGGTAACCGTCATTACCTGTGATTGTGTCAGCCAACAAAGCACGCGGGTAGCGTTTGGAGCATTTGTTTTCTATCATATACTGTGATTCCCGGTTGTGATTACCACATGGCCCATGAATCATATTCGTCGTCACAACTTCATACAACTCTGGATCTGTTTCCGGATCAGAAATTTCTGCGCAAATGATGGTGTCAATTTCATCCGTCTTATTTTCTCGACCATCCACAGGAAAATATGCGCATGAGGCAGTCCTCTTTTCTGCCACTCCGCAGAGTACATCCAACATCGCCCGTCTCCGAGGACATGATACTTCACAATGAAGTCCTTGAGCGCATTGAGTTTCTGCTTGAATACTCGTGCTGTAATGTCGTGACGATCGCTGGATGATTGACCGGGTAGTAACAGCTGTGTGATTTCGATCCATTGTGGGTTGCATGTAAAATTNTGGCGCACGTAGGTCATCGCATCTTGCGCGTATTCGTGCATGTGCCTCGGACTTCCAACATACGTCGCTGGCAAAATAGTAATTCGGCCGACATTGTTTGCATTTCCATCTACAGTCATGGCATCATGCAGATGGACGTATTCTTCCGAACGCAATTTTTGCTGATTTAAACGTATATATGCCAGACGTTCCGCCTCGATTTTGACATACATATCAACGACGAACTGATGAAACAGTCTGCGGCATTTCAATATGTGATTGTCCTCGTTTCGACGAATCATCAAACGGTAGGCATAAAAATTCATCGAGCTGACCTTTTTATTTGTTTCTTGACCTGTTAATGGATTAATCACCTTGATCAAAAAATTATATCCATCCTCTCCTCGGCAAAATATCAGCGGGTATTGTAATGCATCATATGAAGGTTATTACCATCACTCCGACGAATCACAATATCATGAGACTCCAAATTCTCGCCAACAACCACAATGGCAACTTCATTCAA